>MLYV02001249.1:0-12222 GCA_001913855.2 Hermanssonia centrifuga
GAACGAGCCTAATGATCTAGCAGCAGTAGATTAGAAAGCAATACGCCAATTCAGATTGCATTTGTAAACCTATCTCTTTATATACCAACAGACATGGATTCAGAGGACATCCAGCCCCCATATGACATTTGTGTCATTGGGGACATCACAGGAGAGGCAGATTTGCCCACGGCAAAGAGGCAGGCAAAATAGGTGTGTAGTTTACAAGAAATAGATACTGAGCTCGTTTCTCTTTGTTTTCGGCATGGCCTATCATATTGAAGTGAAGTTCGGGAACTCAGAATGTACTGCGCGAATTTTTGGGAGAAAATTTCGAGTTTTTTTTGTATGTTCGATACGAAAAACCCGATTTTGCGACACTTTTGGTCGAGGTTCGATCTAGCACCCCGACAAATGCGGTATCCCCGACCCCGACAAACTGGGTGTCTCGGGATCGAAGCTCTGTGCGGGTTTGCCGGGGTCCTGAGTTGTGTAACTCGAAAAATAACACAGCAATTAGGAGTGTCAGAGGGTCTACGACTTGGTACCGGGTACGCTTGCTTCCTCCACCTCGGATCCGGACTGTAGGGGTTTACCGAGCAACTTTACTATTAGGATCAAGAGACTAAATATTGTCAAAATTGTACGCACAGGTAGCGTTACACGTAGCTTCCCCAGTGGATTCTGAACCGTTTGCATTAGCCGTGCCTTGCGCTGCGCTATTATGACCGGAAGATGCATGAGTGTAGGGTTGGCTGCGGTTATTGTCTTGCATGTCTTCTGGTTGTTAAACGGATAATTGGCCGCAACGTAATGCGTAGCTATCTGAGTCTGATGAACCTGTCGATAAGAGCATCGACGAGGACATTGATGTTTGTGGGGAGTTTATATATCACTGGCGCTAAGTTATCATTCTCTTTGGATTATTTAGTTTTGGACATATAAGGTCTTGAATTTACGGTAGCTGTAATCGCAGTTGGCGTAAGTTTGAACGGTACCCTCTCTCTCTCCTCCTCCTCCGTTTCGTTTGTAAAGTGGTGTGGATTCTTTTCCTATCAAGCTTCTCGCAACATCCTTTAACTTAGTCTTTACCTGCTGCTAAATATGTCGGAAAATCCACTTCAGCCTCTCGAGGCGCTGGCATCGAGCTCGCCTCGAGCTTGCCTCATTTAGACATCGTGACTACATCCCGAAGTTAAATCATTTTTACGAGGCCTATCGAGTTATCTTGAGGGGTTGATAACCCTCTTGTCATCATCCTGATAACCTCGCGAGGCCATCGCGAGACCATCCCGAGGCCATCTCGATAGGGAACTTTCCCATCGGGAGGCATAGCGAGGCGCCTCTCCCTCGGGCCGTCTCGAGGCCTCGGGGCACCTCACGCGTCTCCGGTATTTTTTCCGACATTATTAGCGTATACAGCATATACCACCCTCCGAGCCAGTGGTATCTGAGCAGTCTACTGGACAAGTGTGGAAAGAAGCTACATCTTTTCAGCGTTGGAAATGCGTGTGCTCGAAATAGCTGCTTGAGATGGCTACGAACGCACAAGAAATGGTCAATCCTTCTTCTGAGGGACACGACAGGGTTAGTTTGAGCGACAACCTGTATCAGAAGTCTTAGAGTATGGAGATGACACCAGAGTTGCGTGGTTGGGCTTCGATACAGGATACCATGAAGCGACACGATGCAGCTGTTGTGAAAGACTTCGCTGATGATATAAACATCCTGCTGGTTTTCGTGAGTCGTCCTAAGTCTTGATACTTGCATACGCACCGTCTGACAGCCTGTCCAGGCAGGTCTATTCTCTGCAGTTGTCACTGCTTTTGTCGTCGAATCATACAAATGGCTTCAACAAGATAATAGTCAGACGACGGTGCAACTACTTTCAGGCATCTCACTGCAACTAGGAGGATTCACGATCAAACAGGCCTTCATAAATTCTACGGAACCACTCATTGTATCGTTTGTTGGAAATCGGCGGTCGGGGATGAGCGACGAGACACGAGAGCGTTTGTCGAAGACGGGGCACTTGTCTTGTTACAAACGCATGAAGGAAAAAGAAGACAAGTATGCAACGGTTTGTGTATGCTACGATGGAATAAGGTTTGATGCGCGACCGGCAAATTGAGCGTATGCTATCGAGGCGTCTAATTCCAACATCGTTGCCGCCGTTTAAGCCTGCTCCTATCCTTGTAGCCATCAAAAAAGTTTGGTTCCTGTGTCTGGTACTCAGTCTCGCCGCTACACTTCGGTATGCTCGCGAAGCAATGGCTTCGTGAGTATCTTCGATGGGATTCTATTCTATCGGATCCACAAGAAAATGTACGACTACGGCAGCAACGCTTTCAGGCTTGGAACGATTGGGGAGTCGCTAACAAAATCTACGCTATCCCCGCTTTACTGGAAATTGCACTGGATCTGTTTCTCTGTGGCGTCATAACCTTCCTATGGACGTTACACCATGCTTTAGCGCTCGCTATCACTGTCTCGGTGACCATCATACTGCTTGTCACACTCTTCTACATCGTCCTACCCACCTTCTCTCGGTCCTGTCCATATAAATCTCCTACGGGCTGGGCCATTACGAGCCTGTATGCTAGACTATACTGGGTAGGAAAGGTCGCAATCGAGACCATCGGGGCTCTACAAATGCCCTGTCGCTGGCGCGATTATTATGTGGACATGGAGAGCTGGAGGCACAGAGATGTGTATGCGTCTTTTGTCGAGCCTTCGGGCGACGAAATCAAGATGATGCTATCCCAGTACGAATATCGAAACGATAAATAACGGATCCCCGTCGACATTATCAAACTGCCTCTCCTTCTTCAGGCTCTCATATCGGCTTGTGGAGAACGCCGAGACATTGTGTGGGACCTTATCGCAGAGTTTACTCCCACCTTATACCAATCGAATATGGCCAGCGCACGATTCTTGGCTACTCTGCATGCCGTGCGCAAAGCCATTTCTCCGGAACAGGATTTCTTTGTCCAGTTCAAGGAAAACATAATATACCACGCACCGACTGGGAAGTTTGGTGTTGTCTGTTTAAGCAGTAATATCGACGAAGTATTTAACAAGCTGAAGGATGCATTCGGGACTGGTTCGACACCCAATGGATCATCCTTGTTGATCTTGGCCGAAGTTTTGTCGGACAGCCTCACCCGATTTATTTCCGACACGTTCTCGACCGATTGCGATCTGATTTCGCCACCTCTTCTGCTTGCTTTGGTCGAGGGGCTTTTGCTACAGTCGGGGCTTATACGGCTCATGGCTGGTCTGGTATGTGGTACATGATGCTTTGGGTGTCGATTACTGGCACTAACTTCAAGACGGCTGTTCTAGTGCTTTTTACAAATCCGCTGGACTCTGAAGATTACATCACGGAACCCAAAGAGTACGCATTAGCAGCAACGAGACTTTGCGAGAGCAATCTCAAGCAAGAACATCTCAAGGCGGAGAATCGTCATATGTTTGTTGTTATGGCAAACATGGCCTTCCTCCCGAACCGACTTGTACTTCCAGAGGATGAATCCTCAAAGATGGAGCGGCTATGTGACCTACTGCAGAGTATGACTACCGTATTTCAGACTGCTCTAGATCGCGGCTGGACCAATTGTGGAACTCATATGGACCTTCCTTGGGTAGATGCCCTCGTCAAAGGAATTAAGGAATCAAGTCAACAGCCATCCCCACTCGTGTCTCTTATTCCATCTGTACTTTTGGACAATATTGGGGGAAAAGGTATCCAACAAGGGCTCATCTCAGGGAAGCACGTTCAAATGCAGTACAACGAGCTTCTAAAGATTTGTCAATAAACTGGTTGTATATTTGCAACGATTTGATAGGTATTCGATGTCTTATCCGGTCATTGCATTACATTCCATAGTCGCCCATAATGACAATACTAGGGAACAAGTTGGCCTGGCGGCTTCCAACCCAGAGCATACAGCAGTTCACCTGTCATTGAGTGAAAGACAACAGGTCCAGATGGCACCGCACTCAACAAAGTTAAGTTTCAAACCTGCCCCAATCCGGCTAGCAATGTCTTGTGGGATTTTTCCACGTGGAGGATGCAGGGAATCCTGGATTTCTGCCGTCCTGCCTTCAACGGACAACAAACTCCCCCGGATCGACAGATTCATGTGATACTGTACTATCCCCACCCGTGTCTCGTTGCTCTCTGAGGCGTCAGGATTCCATCTCCTGGACCTCTGCATATCTTGACACGTTTCATCGAACGTTTTGAATGGCTTCAGTAGAACTCCAAAAATGCGCGGAAAGGAATCGGAGCAGGTAAGGACACGGAGGAGGTAAGAACACGAAAGCGAAGGGATAAAACGTTCGTCTCAAATGTCAATGCCGCATGATCACGTCCACATATGCTGACGAAGCGGCTTTGTACAGTCTCCTTTGCAGAGAATTGAACCTCCCTTGCCTGTGGCGGCGGCGGAGGACTACGTACACCCTGCCTGACGCTTTGAGCCCAGCGCCTCTGTGACCGTCTTGAGAACGCCTCCGATCTGGTCTGGCAGAACTCATTTGCTAGGCGGTGCGTGCACTGCTCCTAGCTCAAGGATCAACAATCGCTCATCACAAACAAGAGATCTTATGCTGGAACATGTGTTCGCATGACAGAATGCAGGCAATTTGTACGTTCTTCGCAGATGACCGAGAGTTTTGTCTTGAAGCTTCCGAAAGTCTGAAGTGTTGTGGCTACCATAATCTGCCATCAGTAATATTGGTTTGCAGCGTATGAATCATAGACTACATATCTGAGGTCGACCGTGTGCCTAGTACTTTGTGCGAGCCGCTCAGTGACGGGCAATGTATGAAGGCCCAGATGATGTAGGAAGCATCTTCCACGTAGCCATCTTTGTAACCTAATTTGGGGAGCCATTGAAGCACTGTCAGTGACTCTACTAAAACTGCACGAGAATAACGACATACAATGATATGGAATGCGCATCCGCGACTGCAGGACCGGGGTTCTCCGTGTGCGATAGCGGGAGATATGGCTGGACAAAGCCGCTGGGTGGGGTGCTCTCGATAGAGACATCAAGGTACCTAAGCTGAGCTTCTGACTCCATAGAATTGTGGGTGACGACGAAGTTCTGCAGGCAATATCAAGTTAGCGCATTACACCGTGGCAGAAAATGAAACTCAAACACAGAAGATGGCTTGCCTGGCCGAGCTTCACCGTGCTCCGGACGGGTTTGACAAACTGTGCAGCTTACTGAAGAATTGTTACGGTTGGTAAAAGCAAAGCCGAACACGGCGGCTGATACAACAAGAAGCGGATCGTTCTAGTCAAGTGGGCAGTATGGAATGCAGAGGAACAGGTTTTTGAAACTGATGAAACTGATGGATCGAAGGGAAAACATGCCCCCGATTTATACGGATTTTCCTGAGGGAGGTGAATTGGAGTAGTAGGCCAGGCGGGTGGTAAACTGGTTCAACCGGTTCGCTGCAAGGTTCGAAGGGATCCTAGATAGGCCTGGATTCGAGTCAATCTTTGGATGGAAGAATTGTCGCAGTCTGTGTTTGAAATAAATTTCGTGTCCGTGAATGTCGCCATTGGGCGGCCATTGGCAGGGTCTACTGACGGCCCCAGTTGTAAGGATATGGAAGATACCAAAGGCCGCCATTTGCACCCAACTATATTGAAATTTCGTGTTCCTTCAGTTGTTGTCAACGCGCACGTAAAGGGCCTTCTTCGGTAGCTATAGATCCGTGATATGTAAACCAACATCGGGGCCCTAAGTACAAAAGCGACAAATCAATATGAAAGTGAACCATCGACGTGAATTAGAAAGGATACACATGACAATTTCATCTTTCTCTTCCGTTTTCAACTTTGTTACCTCCCCATCTTTCAATCAGTTGACCTGGTTCAACAGAAACTCACTGTTTACGTACGGGCGTGGCATACAACTTGCGGAGGTCACTCAAGCGAAGGTCGCTCAACCAAATGGAGGTCTCCTGGCTTGAATGGAATAGTCTTTAGGCAATTAAAGTGCTTTCCAAGGTCAAGAGGTAGTTCATGGGCGCCGAAACTCGCCTGTACATGAGAAGTACATAATCTTCATACAATACCAGCGTTACAGAACAGACTTACGATTTGGTTCGGCTACTGAGACCCGAGGCTCATAGCCTGACATTAGACATCTTTGGAGACCTGCAAATAACCAACAAATCGGAAATCAATGAGTTCGACATTCAATACAATCTTTGGAAGATCTTTCGTTTGAGATAAAATTTGACTTCTCGGGAACTCGCTTCAACGGTTACCGGGAGGCTAATTAAAGGTCCACCACAAACCAACGATGCTGTACCTGGGACCGCTTGCCACAAGCAAGATCACCATCTGGAAATGCGGAAGCAAGGACCCTTGGCACGCTTTGGCAGTATCACGGGAGCAAAGCCAAATATACAGGCGCTCATATTGACAAATGTCAACGTAGACCGTCCTCGCCGCAATGACCTAGGTCGTTGAGTAATCAAGCTGAAAAATCTATCTTACCGGGGAGAACCACCTTTTTAAACCGTGGTTGTCGGCTTATCCGGTAGATCAAGTGATCGTTGTTGAACGTTGAGACTTGAGGAAGAACTAAGGTTGGAGCACAAGGTCCTGAGAATTGAAATTAAATATCTCGGACTCGGAATGACATGCTGTTGTGAGAACGAACTACCTAGTGGGCATGTGATAACTGATATTCCGCGTCGCGGCTGCCACCAAATATCACCAGTCGGACCTGCAGTGATCACTGGAAAAAAAAGGAGCATTCCTGTAAAATACACCAGCACACTGGCATCTCCGCATCATTCCGAAAGTTGGAGTGTTGACTTGTACTTACTAGTTAGCTGACGTCCCAAACTGCCCGTGGACCATGGTAAACGGAGTGAGGCGACGCGTCCATCCCACTGGGCGAACACATGAAATTGAACCTCCTTCAAGTTTTGAGTTGTAACTATGTGAAAGATGAGGAAGAGTGGAAGAGTCATAAGCGCCTTGAGCGGCGGTGGCGAAGTGTGGCAAAATAGACGCCTATCCATTACTAGCGAAAAGATATGATCGTGCTACGTAAATAAAATTGCGAAGAAAGTTGAGGGACCACATTCATCATAGATAGGAGAAAGTACTGCAGCCGCTGGAAAACCACTGCGCAAAAATCTCATCTGGCAAGGTGAATCTAATCAGCTTTTGATGATGAGCCTGAGCTCTGCTCGGCCTAGCCAAGTCTAATGCCTCCTCCAACACTGCGGGGAGTTGTGCAACTCAAATCTTAACTTACGGGATTACAAGATTGCAAGTATTGCAGAGTTGAGCATTGCACTCAGTATGATGCATACTTGTACCCGGGCCGCCCGCGACCGGACCTCGGAGGCGATGCTAATAGCGTTACTTTAGTTACAAGGCCCGAAATGCGGTGCAGGACAAGAGTTTCGTAGTACAAGCAATGTATATGGTACAATGCCCAACTAACAGACGTGAGAGTGGTTCACAGCCGTCTTTGATGCCCTTAGCTTGAGGTAGGTTCTTGCCATGGGCCGAGCAACAAGTTGACTTAAATCCGCCGGTGTACATCGAAAACAAAACTAAGGCATTCAGATGGATTCTTGTCTTCTACAGACACATTTTTGAGTTTACATGACTAATGAATAAGTGATATAACCTCCGAAGTTTCGTATGGATAGTGTCCACATGCATCTTGGGGCGGTGCAGCATAGGTACCTCCATGTTCTGAGCACTAACATACTATGGCATCCTTAGTGTCCAAAGAATAGTAACGGTGATCTAGCCCCAAATAGTCTGGTTCAAGTTTGAAGGACGATATGCAATGACGGGTTGTAGGCTCGCTTTAGCGACCTGGTGAATCTCCAACAAGTACAGATCCCCCAGATTGATTCCGTGTGAACCAACCCGCCATGTAGGGTCTGTAGTATCAAGGGTCGCATTCTCCTAGGTTCATAGCCACGGGTGAGACAGACCACCGACGTAACGTTCGACATAGAACTCACTTCAATGAAATCTTTCATTACTTCCGCTACGTGAACTGCCATCTTGGCTCGCGTGATACTCTGCTTCTCCCTTGTCCCGCGGAGCGCATGCTTCTGTCTGTTAAATGAAGTATAGCCAGGCCACTGTGATGCAAAGACTGTATAAGTGCCCCAATCCTCCCGAAGGTTGTAAAGCCGATGGTAAATCACCTCAATCCGATAGGTCACCTTGACCCCGAATCCGGTCAATGGCCTGTCATCCGGATTCACCAACCCCTCCAAGTTACGTACTTGGGCATGCGCAAGGCAGATACCTGGAGAGCCGTTCACGTTGAAAAGCACTGCCGGAATGCGGCCAATGTCGTTCCGTTGCATGCTTGCCACATAAGGCCGTTGCGGCACTAGCATTGGTATCGTCTGGAGGTCGTCAGAAAACGCTGTCAACGGAAGGTATCCACATTTACCTGCATCGACTGCACTGGAAAGAACATATTCGGCTGTGAACGGAGTTAAATCTGAAGTAGGGTGAACACATAGTTGACATATAGATACCATATTATTCCAGTTGTAGTAGTTATCCATGGCTTGGAAGGGATCGCGATACATTGCGAGCTGTACGAGTGGTGTATATAAATCTTCCGTGGGCGAGCGATCAACAAGGTCCTTTTTGATATGCCACTCTTTGGAAAACAAGAAATTCGGGCTGTGCAGAAAGTCTTAGAATTTGAGATACCGACAACTCGTAATCAACTGATCTTGCGTTCTTGCGGGGATGCCAAAGAGAGCAGTTTCGAACGCTAAAGGAAGGAATTCCTGCGATGATTGTTAACAACATCAGAAGAGTCAAGACAACATATAGCTGGGAAGTACGAAGCATCGTATCTGATATGTTCGGTGGAGTATGTTTGCATACGTACCAATGTGTCCTGTAACAAGCTTGGGAGCCTTGAAACGATCGGTTATGATGGGTCCTCTGTACCCGAGACTGGGATTTGAAAGTTGACAAGACTGCGCAGGAAAACTTCCAACGTACGTATTGTGCTGACCCTCGCTGGATTCTCCATTTCATGGAGAGCATACTAGGATTAGCGCGAGACTAGCGTCAAACGGTTCTACTATCGTTACCCTACGAGCCGATCATGGCATTCACCTTCCAAATTATTTATCGACGGAGTGAGCCGGTCGCTAAAAACTGGCAGATAACTTGACTCACCGTTATTGCAACCGACCATAGGCATTGCATCCTAGGTTCTATACGCACCGCCCATGTAATCTAAAGGTTTCCTGCGCAGTATCATCTTCCCAGATGATATTGAGGGCACCTTCCAAGCAGCGAGATCAATGGTCCTTGGTTGGATTGCACCCAATAAAGCAGGGCACGGATCCAGATCTGTCTCTGTAATGACGGCATGACATGTTGTTGACAGATCGCGCGAAGGACTCGGAAGTGGTTAAGAGTCATAACATTGTCGCGGGGCCATGCGCGATCAGCGGTGCCCATTTTGATTCGCGGGTATGCACGACTGGTGCATCAAGTTGAATCAAGGGCTACAATGTGGTTCTCCGTATGAAACTGGGAAAAGGTATCTGGATTCGAGGCCCGAACAACCTCCAGGACATTTTTTCCATCGGACCCTTTCATCGTTGAAATACTGATGCCCATACGCTATGAAGCCGGTAACAGTATGCGTAAGTATAGTACAACGAGTTCAGAAAGAGTTCAACCATACTAGGATATGTACTTACAATCTATAAACTCCAAAGCTGCCCATGCATGCCAAGATACAAGAAAAAATCGATTGTCATCTTTTTCTATATGGTCCGCGGAGACTAACATGCCAATACATATATGACAAAGGCATATGTCAAGAGAACGACCACTACCCATACGTTCGAGACGTACACGGGAATTAGAAGGGAAGATTCCTATGACTACCTATGGGAGATCAGCTGAGGCCGTAACATCAACTGATTAGACAAAACCCACCAGTAGGAAGAACACGTGACCGTTTCGATAAATACACCCTAGCGACTGTGGGATTGCCTTGAAGCGTATGGTTCGATATCACCGCCTATCTGAAACTTATAGCAGGCTCGGAGGGTCAAGTCATCCGAGTCTAGCGTTAAATGAGGACGCATAGAGCCCTACTTTATCATCGCCACGCACCCTACTCTGTCTCGCCAAAACAACAGCCTCTGCGGCTTTGCTCATAGTCACTTGGTTGACATCGGCCAACTCAAACAGTAGCCAAGAGCACCAAGACGATATCCGCACGATGCGTTCTGAATCACGTTGGTCACTCCTCTTTCCCCCCTTCAACTGATCCGGACTAGTACGGAGGTTATCGTTGCTCTAAAACCTGGCATCAATGTTGTACGCACAACAGCCATTGGTTAGGCGGAATTAAGGGCAGCATCCGCGGTAGAGTTTGGGCCACGTCTTGCACGGTTCCTAATACAAGGATGTAGTATGAGTGCAGAATATCGGGTGAAGTAGAAAGTTTAACGCAGCATCGACAGCGGAGAGGGATGAATGTGAGTACGTACTACGCGGCATAGTATATGACAAGGGCTTCCATACTAGTAGGCTGTTGATTTGACCCTCCGGGCCGGATGGATACAAGTTCGAGTCTGAAGGAGGTGCTTAAAGCGCGCTAGAACAGGACGCGCAAGTAGCGGCAAGTCCTAAGAATGTTTATCTGAATTTAATTGATACCTTATTCTTTTTGTTTTTTTTTCAATCTACTCTTTTATATTTCGCTGGTGTTGCGCGACAAAGTCAAAAGCTATTTACATCTAAGTTGAATTGGGCGGTTAGAAATGTGAAACAAGAAGCCGAAGTTGGCCGAAGACGCGGTTTGGCTATATTTAATAATGGCCTATAGTACGTCAAAGAAGCGTTGTCATGACCGAGAGACTGGGAAAAACTGGGACCGTTCATGTAGACGGGAGTTTACGAGGTATGTAAAAGAAGATTTTTTTTTCCAACAAAAAAGACCGAGACTGAACTGCGGGCAAAAAATCGAACTTGCGCAGCGGTGGAGGAGGAGGATATTACATAATGTCTTAGCTAAGCATATTCCCACGCTTATCATGATTTTTAAAATCACTTTTGTCTCGTTCCTGGAAACTAGTGAAACTGGACCGGGAGCCTTCCACATTCAAGTTGACAACAACAAGAACCAAAAACAAAATTGCAATTGACAAGCCAAAATCGGAGGAATAGTTTGGGCGCTTACATGTAGAAAAGTGCAGGAGGAGGTTTATATTTCTGCTAGCCGCAGCACTCGGTTTCGTTCTCCCCGGGGCGACGTCGCAGACTAGCGCAGACTCCTCGCAAGTAACTACTATGAGTGCATTAAAACCGCCCCCCCCCCAGGACTTATTTACTTACTAAGAACGCACCGCCTCAGCTGGCGTCGGTCTGCCTTGCATGTACAGATGAGATTGTGTGCGAAAAAGATGGTCCACTTGAAGGCGGCCAAACCTTCATGTGGCACTGGCAAACGTACGGTACCAACACGTGAAGCAGAAAGGTCGGGGTCAAACGCGGAACAAATGCGGGTTGGTGAAATCGTGTACCAAGGACTCAGAGAGACCATAACAAGTGGCAAGGTGACACTATATTCCAGGAACGGGCCTTACTATTCAAGTTTAGACATGCTGGTGGTGGTATGAACGAGAATCATTGTGTCTCAGTCCCAGTCGAAAATCGAGACGACCTCATCCATCCTGAATCACCGAGATCTAACCGGTAGACCACGGCGGATGAGATCGCACACGGTGAGACATTTGAGACTTTTTATACAGCGCAGACTAACTGTACATACCCTCATCTATCCAGTTAGACTGTAGTAGATAGGGCTCTTTTAATCTCACTTCCTGCAGTTATTTGAGCCCAATATATCTTATTTGCATGCCTATCTACTCTGGTACAGCCCTGTCTAACAAGAAACAGCCTCATCTATCTCTGTACACCCTAGCTAACCTCGTCTGCCCCTATCCACCACCCTCCACTCTTTCCATTTCCCGGTTCCTCTCCTACGGCCGTCCACCCCCGCCCACCGTCCACCACCGCTATGCATATGCCATAATCTATCCTCCGCTACCCAATGACCACTGCCAATAAGATAAGATAAAATACATACAATGAATCCCGTACTGCGCAGAAAGTCAAACTACAAGAAATGAGATCAGCGCAATGCGAAACGAATGATGCGCGTGAACATACGTACGTTATGC
>MLYV02001255.1:0-10187 GCA_001913855.2 Hermanssonia centrifuga
TGCTGTCATATGGTTTGTTAGCATATGGTCTGCACTGGTTTCACTTTTTATTTGGTTTTATTTTTATTTTATTTGATATTTTCAAACCTTTACTTCAAATTTACTATATAAACCCCTGTACTTTGTCTACAACAACAGAGAAGAGTTCCCCCAGTTCCTAGTACGAGAGGGCAGTGTCCCTAGTCCATTTCTATCCATCCAAACCCCATACATAACCCCCACAAGTCCCAAGGTTCGATTTTCGAATCTATGAGTTTTTAGCCTCTTATCTCCCCTATCTTTATCTTGCTTGACTCTATACTTCGTCCTCAGTGGTACTTGAGTGTACTACACCCATTTCAGTCGATTCCAGCCCTTTCTATCCATCCCCAGTTCTTATATTTTCGAGGTACTAGAGTGCTCATACTAGTACTAGTACAAGGTTGGAGGTTTGAGTACAAGATACGAGGCTAGTATGGGAGGGTTCAGATATGACTGGCTAGGAGGTTCGTCTCATATCCCTCCCTTGTATAGACAGACTCTGGTCTTGGGAATCCAGGAGCCCCCTCGCACCCTTACAGCACAGTGCCTCGAATCTACCTACTTCTGTAACTGCAGTATAGCCTGGAGGGGTTGTGTTGTGTGTTAGGGTAGTATCTGGGGCGCAGCGTATCAACGTGTACTGCACTGTCTAACTGTACTTACTGATTCCGACTCAGATTCAGAACTTGATCTCACGGACACTTGTAGACACTGCTCTTTAGTCTTTTACCTCCATGTCCTAGGACTCCCGCACGATAGAACATGATCCTGTTTTGTTGTGTGTGCCATATCCTGAGTGTTCTCTGCCCCACACAGCAGGGTTCCACTTTTTTTTAAACATCGATCATGTTCTACTCTCATTTCTACTCTTCCTGCTACTGTCCCTTGTCTATCATCCCCTGGACCTCCGGAGCCTCCTCAAATATCACCAAACCTGCTCTGTAACAATCACTGCTTGCTGTTGAGCCTGGCATCCCCAGCTTTCCATGGGAATTGGTGGACTTCTTGGATGTTCTCCTGTTAACTCCCCCAGTATTCAGTGGATAACTTTTCAACCGCTGCATGAATCTCAACTTTTGTCACAGAATCCTATAGCTACTTTATCTGGCTTCTAGACGACCCCGCATACACCAGAAACAATCGCACCGTTACCTCGCTGTGCCCATTCTTTGATAGGATGGGAGGGATCCCAGTGATCGGTGGATAACTTTGCAACGGTGATGAATAATCCTGTCATTTCTACACCATCTTACAGCTATCGCCAATCCCTTTCACCTGATACCACATTTATTTCAAACGACCACTTTTTGGACTCGTCATCTGGATAATGCCGCCGCACACCACGCACTTCATCCTGAGGACCTACTTGACACTGGGACTGCACTGCCTCCTCTCGCATCCGAACGGCCTCACACACAACATTCACGTACAACCGGAGTCGCCTAGTGTAGGATTGCTTGACGGCACCTATGCCAACTCGCATGGCTCCCTCTTCTTGCATCACCCATTCCAGCTCCTTGAAGACCCCTGATACCTTTGTCCGCATTCAGGCGCTTATTAGGCGCCCACGAACGTCTCTTCTCATTCCCTAGCGGATTACCTTGGACTACACTTACAGAAATCACTCCTCATGCTTCGGAAAATCCTGTGTCTATGAAGAAATGGAAATTGGAGGTGCAGAGGCCCAACAGAAGGGTTATGGTCACCCACACAGTCTGTCACGGCAACCTCCTCGCGGATCCTCCTTACAGCCAGTACCTATCACACTGGATATCTGTGGGGATTTTTAGCTACAATAAAACTTGAAAATAAGTTGAAAAGAGTATAAACTTTATTCACAATTTTCAATATAAAATTTTGGTAAAAATTCACAAGAACTTTCTAGTTTTATCTGATGATATTTGGTGACAAATCTAAGATATGTTTGACTCAAAATATGCTTTAAATTTTGTTTTAGCTTTTCTACCCTAAAATCTTATTATAACTTTAGCAAAATCTATCAAATCAATATTTTGATCAGATTTCCTTTAGGTTTTACAAACATTTTGCACAAGAAAAGTGTATATATCTCAGTTGATTTACTTTGATAACGTGTAAATCGGTGGTAAACCCGAAATCCCCGATTTGCCCGATTTGTCCGTTCGTGCGCCAACTGGACCGCCCCAGCTGCTGAACCGCCCAAATTAGGCAGGTCCAGCGTTCGTTCCCCTTGCTTTACCGCCGCCGTCTCTCACAACTCGACTTCACATACTCTACTATACCATCTGGGTCCTGTGACCATTGGCTGGAGACTATGATATCCCTTGCTACTTCGGATTAGACAAGTTCGACGTGTTTTGATTTTATGGCTGGGCTGCGGGCATGCCAGATGACGGTAGGCATTGAATATTTTTATTTTTTGATACTATTAGGCATACTGCAATGTGTTAATAATGTACTATGCGCTGAATTCCATCGTTCAATAGATACAATAGAGCTCACAAACTTGAAGGGCACTCACACCGCGGGAAAGAGTGCCGAGAACAAGTGGCGAGGCTGTCAACATCCCGGCTCCACTCATGTTAGACTGGTCGGGCACCCCAGAGCAGTCTATTTCGTACGCTCTTTGGTGCACGACGACAGCGCAGCCCTCAGAAGCCGCATGTCTTTGCAGTTTTTGCTGCTACAGGTATGTTTGTTCTCACCCTGTGAAGCTCGCCACTGCAGGACCTGAATAACCTCAAATATGCATAGTGCTGCGTGCGTAGCCGCAGTCGCTCACACTTGTCCATCTCAACCCTTTCAAATAACGGAAGTCCTACTCGCCGAACCAGTATAAACCGCGGGAGCGTCTCGTCGGTATCGCCGCCACCGCTACACCGCAGACACATTACTCAACCAGGAGGGTAGTTTGGGGTTACTCCAGATTGTGAGGACCAATGTGACGCTAGCGCTGATGCAGCCCTTTCCAGATACTACCGCGCCATCAATCTCTTCTTGACATTGACAGGAATATTCATGCATGGCTAATCTCGGTTGGATCACTGGGCATACGTAAGTACCACCGTCAATCAAATGGTATGATACTCACGCTGTTTATAGCTACCTTATCTACGGTCCGATTGCAAACGGTACCGCCACCACCGTCTTTGAATCTACGCCAGTATACCCAAGCATAAACCCACCCACTTCTACAGTGCTTCTACAGCAGTCCACCTCCACCGCCGCGTGGGTGAACTGCATGTGGAAAAGGCGGACTTGAGCTCTCTCCCCGTCATAGGTAGTGTGGCCCGAGAACCCATCAATCCCGAAGCCTGGCATTGGTTGAACAACCATGTTCGTCGCAAATAGGCTGCTATCATGGATACCTTCTTGCAAGCCTGGATCAGCCACTGTACCCTTCCTCAGTATCCAAGCTACGCCCCTCGATCCTGTCACTGGCAAGGTATGATATCTTGCACTCTGTAGGAGAATAAACCGCTCATATGAGAGCTTGGTATAGGAACTAGAAGGTGATGATGTAGAGGGTGTCCTTTTCTTTAAGAATACCTGGCCATCTATTGCCGAACCGTCTGGCAAGACCATAACAGATAGCTCGATGTCTATCTGAGGGTAAGCATCACTCTCCTCGTATCATGTTGCATTTCATTTCGGTCTCTCAGCCCTATCCTGGCTCCTTTTACACTGGAGATGGCGCTGTCCGCGACAAGGACGGATACACTTGGATCAAGGGTCGCGTTGATGGTAAGTAATGCTGGCGGATGGTCTATGAACACGTTTCTCATTCTTTTTCCAGACGTCATCAATGTTTTTGGTCATCGCCTCTCTACTGCTGAAATCGAATCTGCGCTCATCCTCTATGACAGAGTCGCTGAAGCTGATGTGATTGGTGCAAACGACGAGCTCACGGGACAGGCCGCTCATGTATTTGTCCAGTTGTTTGACTCTAATTCATCCCCTTGATGGACCAGATTTACACTACTATTGAGTTATTGAGATGCAGTAATGTAATGTAGTAATATGTATGGAATGCAAAAAGAGATTGGGGCAACGAAAATTTCTACTAGGACCTGAGAACACTGCACTGTCTGCCAGAGTACATAATTGCCAGTGCAAGGTAATTGATGCCTTGTAGCCCGAGGTAGGAATAGCTCAGGCATCCACGTGTGGCGTAAATCCAAATATGATTTACGGTAAACTAAAGTGCAGGAACCCTTATGCGGGCCATTTTCGCGCTTTTCCCAGCTTTTCACGTAAATCAGCTTTCAAAAATATCCTACAAATAGTTTATCTCGCACCTATTGCCTTCAAAATTTTACATAAGATAGGTGACACTTTGCCGGTATTATTCAAATTTATATAGCTGCATATACAGAGGAACCATGTATATAGTTTGAGTTTGTACAGACGTGGATCCAAATATAATTGGCGTGTCTTGCGCATTTAGCTATGAGTCACGTGCGCGTGTCAGCAATGTTGGACTCGGAAGCATCCGCCTCCTCAGCCCTTCTCTATTGTCAGTGCTTGTATGTCGAGTGCGCACTCCACCAACAGCCGGTACGCCAGCTGGATCAAGCCCCCCCCCCCACAATCAGATGGCCTCGTGAGGTATTGGTCGCTCATCTTGTGTGCGGAGTTTTACTGACATCTCCTTCAAAATATGTTCCTACGCTTGATGAGTCGAAGCACCATCTTGCTGCCTGTGCTGGCATGAGTACATGCCACATCGTTCAGGTAGGGTTCTTCGCGCGATATCGTTTGTCCATGTGTTAACTCCTCGCTTTCAGAGTCCACAAGGCGTCTTTGTGAACGGTTGGGTCGGTACTAACTCCCTCGTCAAGAAGTAATTGATAGGATTAACAGAACGTGCATCCCGCCTTTTCAGCCAGCCCCTTCTGTGGTCAGACGTTGAGCATTGTTTATTTACCATTTGTCGCTCAATCTGACACCATGTTCATCATTACCGTTCCACCAAGGAATGCACCGGACATCCGCAAGGAGGTCAAGCAGTGGGGTAACCTCCTTAACGGAGTACCTACGCAGTGCGTGGTAAGTACCGTCTTGACAAATCTATAGTATGGCTCGTTTAACCAGAGTCGGACTATAGCATGCAGGAAAATATGACAACCAGAGAGGTCAGGACCAATATTGCAACTTGAACATCGCGCTGAAGTTGACCTTCTAGGATCAACATGAAAACTGGTGGGGTCACTCCGCAAACAGCCTGCCGGTATCATGCATTGACCGTCCATCACGGGCTTGGTTGCGTCTTATGACCAGATCCACAGCGATGGATCACACATGAGGGGGCGGATGTGCTGAGCGTTGACATTTTCAACGATAGGTGTCACAGTGCAGCGACTAGTTATCTGACACAGGGGAAAGTACAGAGGGGACGGGAGCGCAAACAGTACAGTGTCTAGCTACATCACAGTATATTGGAAGTGTGATCGAGACTTGCAATTTGCTTTCACAGGCTATGTCAGCCTCCTGCAAATTGCAAGACCCCGAGTCACAGCTCCTCCTTCCTCTCACTTTATACTACTCAACCTGTTTATAATTCTACACCCTGTTTAATGGCTCCTTTCAAATCTTCAAAGGTCCAGGCGGCCTTGCCATCAAAAAAGTGCCCTTCTAAACCAAGAAGGGTTGACCCACCATCCAGTCTCGGGGCTTTGCGAGCGGCTGCCGATGCTGGAAAGAAGGAGTGGATGTACTCAAAAAATACATCTGATGCATACGCCGGCTATGTCAAACGAGCTCAACAGTGGGTCTCGCAGGTGATCAATACAGCTCGCGGCGCTGGGGAGAGTACCCTGCTCGATATAGACGATAACGGCCGACCGATCAAGTGCGAAGAGTTTGCGCTGGTCTTTGAAAAACCGCCAAACCGCCATTCAGCTCATGCCCTTGAGTTGTTCCTAGTCCAAAAGTGTGTTACTGAGGGGAATGGCAAGTCGACATGCGACTCTATCTATTCTGCATTAAAGAAATACTGGGAAATGATGTGAGCCGCTTATCAGACCTAAATGACTCGCCTCATCCAACTGGCAAATTAGACAAAAATTCTGATATCATTGTTACTCTGTAGGGATAACGACACATACCGCGGAAGCTATTGCTATGATGAGTCAACAGATACTGTCACAGGAAACCCAGCATCTTCTGCACGGGTACAAGACATGCTCCAGGCCCTCAAGAACAAGTCACGGGCAAATGGTGCAGGAGGCCGGAATCATGCTGAAGCTATGCTGATAGAGGACCTGCGTAAATTGCTTGACTGGTCAATTTTGCAATGCCCAAGCGACTGGCTCAACAAAGAACTTACCGATGTCGTTACTCTGCACTTCGTTGCAAAGCATCTGATGATGCGAGCATTCACAACCTCGGGGTTTGTTATTTGGACAAGGTAATGATTAGTACAACTTGTCACCTCGTTACATATAGCTTTAACCATAGTGATTTAAAGAAACTCCGAGCTATGTGGGCTTCAGCGCAAACATTACGAGCAAAATTGCATAGGACCCCCACCATACCACACACCTTTTGATCTTGTGAAACTTCAAAACCGGAAGGGTTGGACACGAAAGAGTGGGAACACCCACACAATCCTAGGTAAATCTTGACTCAGACCTTGAGTCAAGTTGCTGGCTGTGCTCACTATGAATTCTACCGCATTGGTGACTGGCAGGGCATGATTACGAGATTTATCAACACCATAGCAATGACACAGCACTGGATATGCACGGCCACTTACGGATATGGCTCGCATTCCTCGAACGGAAAGTCCTGAATTGTCCGCTAGCTGCAAATGAGTATATCTTCCCGGTGTTTGCACCTAACGGCCTAGTTCACGCACACAAGAGTATCGACCACAACCTCATACAAAAATACATCAACGAATTTGCATTGGGTGCAGGAATCCTTACTGAATATTCCACTCACTGTTTTCGCAGAGGCGGTGCGCAGTATCGGTTTATGTATGCCCCAATTGGAGAACAATGGCCACTTGTTATGATAAGATGGTGGGGAGGCTGGGCTGAAGGCGAAAACGTGAGATTAATTCATATGTTGGGCACAGACTATGATACTCACTTAGCCTATCCCCTTACTAGGCCGATACTCTGATCAGATATCTTATCGATGAACTACACACTTACGAGACAAACTTCAGCAATGCATTGTCTCCTGTCCGGCGTGAAGCCCGTCAGAGCTTTGCTGGTGAACACACCTTGGTCGCACCTGTGTCCACGGCAGAATTTCGAGAGTATACACACTTGGTAGATCGTCGTATAACAGAGATGACAGCTTTGATGGCTGGATTGCGACCTGGGCCATCAGTTTCACTCTCTGGTGCAATACTGAGGCCTCCGAGCCTGAGTCCAAGTGGCAGCGGAGGCTTCGTTGTTCATCAGCAGAACAGAACTTCCGAGGATTCTACTGCAGCCGCTCCAAGCCCGCCACCTCAGGCTATTATTCCATCTCAGAGCCGTCCAACCCGACCGTTGCCTACGGTTACTGAGGCAGTCATTCCAGACCTCCCGAAAAACCGGAAAGGGGAACCCTCAATAGCATGGAAGACAGCTGTCAAGCACTGGATAGAGGGAGATTCTAGTATTGGCCTCTCATGTGCCTTGAAGAGCTGGCCTTCCCAGTGGTTCAGTAGAGAGATGAGCAGGGTCACAGGTGCAAAGTATAAACAAAGGGAGTTGATTGGTCGCGAGTACGAGCGGTAAGCGTTAGACAGGGTATACTTGCGCAAATTAGTGATTTATAATGGCCATTTCACAGGCTGGGATCTGATGATGGCATATTTATCCTTGAATATCCAGAAGCTGCAGTGGGTATCAAAGCGTTGTTGGCTGCTATTAACAAGCGACGAGAAGAAAGAGGCGAGCTCAAACCAAGGCGCAGCAAGAACGGCCCACCCGGAGAATGGTAGAAATAAATGATACTATCAGATTGTATAAGACACATTTAATTACTGCTTTACTATCCGACAAACAATCAAACAAATGAGAGATATGTGAGTGGAGCGTGCATGAAGTAAGAACCGTCTCTAGCCCGCTTCTTGTATTTAATGTTGAATACCGCCCGGACAGCAACTCTTGATGGTAACGAGGACTTGCATGTAAGGCGGAAAGAGTCACCCTCACCATCAAACATGGTGTAGCCGGACAGCTCCTTAGAACTGAAGATCAGCACTTCACATTTTGAAATGCTATACAAATCACTCACCCTGCTGGTGTGCAATTCACTTGCGTGTACGCGAAGCCTCATTGCACCCGTTTTGGCATTGACGGAGAAGAGGGACGAAGTGTCTACATCCACGTTCGTACGTCTGACGATATGGCGCAGGGTGAGCAGTGTCCGTTCCCACTGAACTTGTGAAGTCGGGTCGCAGCGTTCCTCAAGCCAGAACGACGCCCTTGTGACCGTCTTCCCACCCTGCTGCATTTCCTGAAGGAACTGCACCTCCTCTTCTACTACCTGGCCTATCACAAAGAACTCAGCTGGGAGACAGTCCCGTTGGACGCCGTTGATGGGAGTTGGTTTGTGGAGCACCTTGACACAGGAAAATGTCTCCTTGCCGCCATCGCCGTCGGATTTTCGAAAATGAAGTGTGGCGGTGATATCCTCACTCAAAGAGTCCATTGGGAGGATACATTCCTTCCTGGCTGCCGTGAACTGCATCATGCTGGGGACCTGGTAAGATTGAGACGTATGGCTGGGGACCTGGTAAGATTGAGACGTATGCGAGGGTGTTGTTGTAGTAGAAGGAAATTCCAATACTCACAGGGGTAGTAATAGCTGTCTGCCATTGCACGGCAAATCCGGCCTTGCTGAAGCAGCAGTGGGGCAACGGAGGCAGACCGGAGGGCTTCCGGAGGGCAGCCAGTGCATTGAAAATGCATAGGGTGGAAGGCCCGATATGGTCTTGTCAGTCCTAGAGCCCAACGTGGAGAGGCGGGTGAGAGGCAGTGAGCAGAGAGAGAGAGGACGACGAACGAACCGCACGGAGGTTAACGTGGCCAGTGCATTGAAAATGCATAGGGCGGAAGGCCCGATATGGTCTTGTCAGTCCTAGAGGCCAACGTGGAGAGGCGGGTGAGAGGCAGCGAGCAGAGAGAGACGACGACGACGAACGAACCGCACGGAGGTTAACGTGGAGGGCACGGTTAAACCCAACCCTAGACCGTGGTTGGGGTCCGGGAACGGTTTGCGCGCGGGAGCCGAGCGGAAACGCGCGCGGCTCATCCAATCGGGCAAGTTACATAAGCGCACGACTGATCGAGCGCGTAAATCACCAGGCATAAGTATAGACAAAATTTAAAGCATATTTTGAGTCAAAAATATCTTAGATTTGTCACAAAATATTATCAGATAAAATCAGGAAGTTTTTATGAATTTTTACCAGAATTTTATATTAACAATTATGAATAAAGTTTATACTCTTTTCAACTTATTTTTGAGTTTTATTCTTGCCAAAAATCCCCATGGATATCCAGTGTCATACACAAGCCT
This sequence comes from Hermanssonia centrifuga, assembly GCA_001913855.2. Lineage (NCBI taxonomy): Eukaryota > Fungi > Basidiomycota > Agaricomycetes > Polyporales > Meruliaceae > Hermanssonia > Hermanssonia centrifuga. Next base: position 9,526 of record MLYV02001255.1, read on the forward strand.
CCTTTTCTTCTAGGTTATCTCTGTATTGTTGTTTTCATTCTCGCATAGTTCAAATTTCTCAAAGTGTGGAAGAGTGTAACGCTGGCGTAGGGTTACGACCGCTTTCAGACACTTACATAATCATCTTAGCCTTCTCACGGACACTTGTAGACACTGCTCTTTAGTCTTTTACCTCCATGTCCTAAGACTCCCGCACAATAGAACATGATCCTGTTTTGTTGTGTGTGCCATATCCTGAGTGTTCTCTGCCCCACATAGTGATCTGCAAGGGTACAGAGACCCTCCAAGGGTCTGGAGGGTAAGGGTAAGGGTCAGAATGTCAGACCCTTGGACCCTTACATAACCCTTCCATATATGGTAACTTTGCACTCAATCCTTTTGCTTTTTATCTATAAAAGCTATCTTTACAGATGTTTACTTCTTTCACAAGTATATAGTCAATTATCAGCACAGTCAAATCTGAGCAATACTATGCCTTACTATGCCTTGATGTTGGCACTGGCTAGAACTTATACAGATCTCTGGTATCTTTACAGCAGCAATCCAGTCAAAAGCTTAATACAAAGGAGACTATAAATGTAATAGTACTAGTATAGCAATAAATGATAATTTATAGTGTATATAGTGTACAACTTCAGCTTAAGTGCTTGCTCTTATATAGT
>MLYV02001256.1:0-12836 GCA_001913855.2 Hermanssonia centrifuga
GCAGGGTCCTGGACCATCGACATGGACATGGAAGATGATTGGTATTTACGCTTTAGCTCTGCAACTGCATTCAAGTTACGGTACCTTCCTTCACAAATGGATGTTCAGTTTGCAATTTTAGATACATTCAGAATTTTTTAAACCCTTTTGGATGTGCTACCCCTACTGATTCTCATGATGTGGAGCACAGACGGGTGTAATGATGGGTAGTCGTCGAGAAATCTACCAACCGGGAAACAATTGTGCCTCCAGAAGCTAGCGGGAATTTTTGACGATTTTTGGCGATTTTTGGCGATTTTCTGAGCATATATCACGTTTTGGCTATTTTGGGGCGATTTTTGGGCCTCCCGATCCGATTTTGGGGTATTTTGAGGGGTAGTCAGGTGGGTATTTTGGCCCAAAATCTGGCATTCAGGATCGGACGTCCCAGGGAATATGCCGGGGTCCTCTCAGTGACAGCCGCCGCGATCTGAGATCGCCATCAACAAGCGCCCGAAGCAATTTCACTTTCAAGAGTTTAGCGCCAGCCATACTTGCTCGTTCTCTCGATCCTCCTAAAACTCTACCAAGATGTCGAAGACCGAACTTGTCGACGAGCACGTCTCCGCTCAGCAGTGCAAGCTTGCTGTCGATGCACTACTGCAGCATGAAGTCAAGCGCCAAGAGAAAAAGCAACAGACGGAGCTTTTACCTGGCAAGGAGCAGAATGTCTGGCTAGTGGTCACTGTCAAGCAAATGCATCCGGAGAAGAAGTTGAAGCCACACAGAATGTGCGTAGTTATTGATGTCTACGTCTTATCTGAAGTTAACAAACCCACAGCCCAATCAAATACCCCCTGGTTGACCCACGCACTTCCTCGGTTTGTCTGATCACCAAAGATCCTCAACGAGAATACAAGGATCTTCTTGAAGCCGAGAAAATCCGCTTCATCTCTCGTGTCGTTGGTATTACGAAGCTCAAGGGCAAATTCAAGCCCTTTGAGGCTCGGAGGTTATGGTTGAAGGAGAACGACCTTTTCCTGGCAGACGAAAGAGTTGTCCCATTACTTCCTTCTCTTCTCGGCAGCAAGTTCTTTGCGGCAAAAAAGTAAGCATTCACGTGATTGAGACACAAGAAGGCGTTTGACCCTAGTTCTGGTGCAGACAACCCATCCCAGTGTCTTTGACGAAGAAAAACCTGAAGGAAGAGCTTGAGCGCGCCATCTCGTCCACGTATTTCCACCAAAACCAGGGCACATGCTCGTACGTTCCCCAATATCTCGATATTATTGATTGTACTAACTGTCGTCGCAACGCCTCAATCTAGTTCCATCAAAATCGGCACTATCTCCCAGTCTGCCGAACACGTTCTTACCAACCTTAAAATCGCATTACCCGCTGTAGTGAAAGTGATCAAGGGAAACTGGGACAATGTCCAGAGTTTGCACATCAAGACGAACTCTTCGACTAGTCTGCCAATATGGACGTGTAATCTCGGTTCTGAAGAAGGCGGTCGATGGAACGGTCTTATGGATGCCCCTGTGAGTGAGGCAGAGGATGAGGATGAGGACGAGGAGATGGTATCGGATGTCCCGACACCGAAAGCGGCTAGCAAGAGCAAAAAACGCACGACTGATGACGAAGGCGACAAACCCTCAAAAAAGGCGAAAGCCTCTCTCGATCATCCGGCCGATATCAAAATGAACACTGATCCTCCGTCAGAGATCGTTACCAGGTCAAAGAAGCGCAAGGCTACCGCTCCAGTGGAGGAGGTCGTTGTGTCTTCCGCCACTGCAGAGTTCGCACCCCCCGATGCCACAGGAAAGAAGAAGAAGCGTAAACAGCAAGCAGCCAAGGATGAAGTGGTTTCCTCGTCTGCACCGTCTGCACAACCAGTGGAGCAGCCCGTTGTCCCTGCCGATCTGCCGACTGCAACCTCCGAGTCCGAACTGGAAAAGCCTCTCAAGAGAAAGAAGCGAAAGTCACAAGCAATCATCGAGGCTTCTTCAGCGGAGCCTGCTCCTACTACCTCCGATACCCAGGCAAGCACGACCGTCGCTCCTGTTACGCCCAGCGTTTCTCTGAGGCAAAGGAAGAAAAGAAATCGCGCCTCGGCCACAGACTTCTTCGATGATGCTCAAGCTACGCCTGATCAAGTCGTCCCTCCCCTCAATACACCTGCCACAGGCTTACAGACACCTGTTCCTTCGGGAAAGAAGAGGACGAAAGCCAAAGCCGCTGTCCTAAGCACACCAGTGAGCGGCGCGATCGGCAAGCTGGCTGATGAGGCCGGGACCTCCGCCTCCCCTTCCGCCGTCAATGGGGCCGCGCAGCTGGCGAGTAAGAAGAAAGCGCTTGGTAGTGGTCACGACGGAAAGGACGCTGCCCCTGCGACTAGTGCCACTTCATCTGTGGTAGGAGCCCTGAGCAAGCCGCTTGTGGAGGCAAGCGCCGAATCAGGAGTAGCGGATGGAGGCGAGAGGAAGAAGAAAAGGAAGCAAAGAAAGTCGCAGGAGGATGCCGCTTCTGCTGACGCCGTACAGGCACCCCCTTCCAAAGTCGACTCTGCAGTTCCCACTCTCGAGGAAGTGAAGCAGAAACGGAGCGCCAGCACCGTGGAGAAAAGGAAGGATAAGCCACGGAAGGCTAAGCGTAGCGCAAAGGATGCTCTCATTGGGAAGAAGGGGCTATAGACTTGGGTGTAGTAGGATTTGATCAGCTGTTGTTTGTTGCTTGTACGGTACGCTGATTGCATCGATGCTTTGTGTTTCGTCAAGCTTTGCTTGTCAATGATGCGATAAGTCTGATATACTAGGTTTGAACAGCCGTTGACGACCAAGAGATTTTTCGGCAACGCTTTACGGTCGCTTGAACACAGTGGAGAAGCGATGGCTCTTTGCCGTCTTCCATGCAAGTCCAGCATCTATAACGTGAACCTAAAGGTCATAGGTCGCTACTGAGCGCGTCAGTCCCGTAGAAGAATGGGTCTATATACTTGTTATCGGCAGGTCCAGAACAAGTAGTATGGCGATTCTCAAAGCGGTCAAGGACGAGCGTCGGATGTGACAGCTTGGCGTGGAACCCATCGGTATATTGACTTGAAAGTACCAGTAGTAGTGTTCTGCCGCGATGACCTTTGAAGAGGGTCAAATTGTAGGCACCCCCGTGACAGTACAGTCTCGTAATTGGGCGCCCCGACCATAAAGCCAGACACTTCTGACCGTGGCTCTTGGCAGAACATTTGGAGTGGTACTTGTGCAGAACAGTACAGAGTGGGGCAACTATATGCCAAGGTTTCCGCTCCGGTCTGTTGCGAAACTCCCTACGACAGCCCACGACTCCTACTCTGGATTCAAATTCGACTTGTTTGATCATCCTAATTCAAACTTCGATCTTTATTCACAGAACAAATGGAGGTATTGAAAATTCGCGGGTGTCACCTGCGCTGGGCTCACTCATGCCGGCGCATCTGGGAGTAGCAAGCCTCCAGTGAATTACGGTAAAACGATATCTGGTCTATACGTGACAAGTCTCTATAGGATTATGCTAGTTCTCCGCCGCCAGATCCTTAGACCATGACTCATATTTGTCCACTTCACCAGCTATATGCGCAAGCTTCTCCCTGAACCCCGCAACTGTTTCCTCGCCTAGTGGCAGTCGGAGAGGTGGATTCTCCAAACGAGCAAGTTCGTAAACCTTTGCGATAGCCTTGTCCGGATCGCCCCCGACTTGCGTAACCTCTGATAGATATGACCGGAGGCCGGCGGATGCTAGAGAAGGCTTGAGATAGGCTGGATGCGCCGGCACTTGCACCATGTTGTCTTTCGCCTTCGTTTGGAACCCACCGAACTCTACGAGCGTGATCTGCAATATCTTGAATGAGCCTCTGAATCATGACTCTCACTGGTTGAATTCAAATACCTTGATGTTCCATTCTGGATCAAGCTCCGCAGCAAGAGTCTCCGTAACACCTTCCAAAGCTGTAGCCGTCGTCAGCTCTGCCCTCGCCTCAGCAAATATCAGATTCTACTCACCATGCTTTGTTGCCGTGTAGTACCCTAAAGCTGGTGCGACCTTAAGACCCACAATGGAACTGACATTGATGAGTCGCCCTCCAGTAGGTTTGTTAACCTCTCGGAAGAACTTCACAGCCTCCCGACTGACATTGGTTGCGCCCCAAAAGTTGACGTCGAACATGGCCCTTGCCTGTTCTTCCGGGGTACCTTCTACCTCGGCGAGCACACTGTATCCTGCGTTGTTGAAGACAACGTCGATTCTACCGAAAGCTTCCTTCGCCTTTGCAAACGTGTCGACGATCTCGTGCGGACGGGTAACATCGAGTTTCAGGACGAGCAGCCTGTCCCCCGGGTACTGAGCCTTGAGGTCAGACAGTACTTCGGGCTTCCGGAGAGTGGCTATAACAATCCCTCCGTTCTTCAGGACGAGCTCGGCCATGGATCTTCCAAAGCCTGAAGAAGCACCAGTTACTGTTCCGGATAGTCAGCATGAGACAGCAGAGGAACAAACATGGAACGCTCACTGAACCAAATAGCTGCGGTCATGTTAGGCAATTATGGAGTTGACAGAGAGGACAGATAATTCAAAAGGTGCGAGTTATTGTCGCATATCCATGTGAATGCTCATATTTATAGTCTCTCCTGGCCCTCGTGAACTGATTGCTGTAATCTTTCTCTCACCTAGGACTACCGCAGGTTGTTGCTGCTCTTGCTGTGAGGACACCTCATACCGTTTGCCGTGGAACGGTTATTCTCCTCCATCCAGCTGCGTCCAGATACCGGTCGATATCCCGATTCCCGATCGGCGTTGATTTAAGTGGTTCGTACATGGTTCCGCAGTTTGGTATAAACCTACTGTGTCATTATGTGAGTCTCAGTAATCAAGTATACGGGCATAAGTCCTAGTTACGTCGCGGTCGTGACAATGCCCTCTTTATCTGCCGAAGATTTGATGCGCTTTGACCATGTTGATCTTGTAGGCCAGTAATATGTCGAAAAAGTGGCACCCCCTCGGAAAAGACACGTTGTGATCATGTATCGAACAATATTGGAGTGAACTGCAGTCGGACTTGAGTTAGATTCGGAGGAGCGAACCGTTTGCCAGGCGCTAATTCCTATTGCAGAGGCGGGCTCACGGCGGGCCGCCCAAGTATGATTAAAAGTTGGCAACTTCTTGACGGAGCAAGTCGAATATTGTCATTTTTTTTCTATATGGTCAGCAACGGAGACTAACGGAGCACTGTAACGGTGTGGTATACTCGGAACATATGGGACGACAGATTTGAGACAGTGCATCCTCATAGCAAGTTCTAGTGTATATGATAGCCCGTAATAGTATTGCAAAGCCCGCGAACATTATATCATAACTATAGAAATTAATTACTAACAGTAGTAGTAGTATACGGCCCCCAGGTGTGTGACTGTCCGAGACTCCGAATGGTACTACAAGCTAGCTACAAGACAACATAGCACACAATTTCCGTAACCTACGATTCAACTTGAAAGTCCAATAGATACATGCACAAATATTCCTTCTTCTGGCGAGTGTCCAGCTCGCATAGCACGATGCTCCGACGAGTCAATAGATTCTAACCTCCCAAACTCGTCCCACCAAGGCCCGAAGGACGCTTAAAGCGACGAGGGATGATATATTATGTGAATCCGTTGTTGATGTTATAATTTCGATTACGATTGCTGAGGCCATATGATAGAGTGGTGATTGTTGCGTGCCAATGGCTGTCAAACAAAGAATGCGAATCGATGGACGCGCACCCCATGACAGGTGGTATGATAGTTTGGGTGGATTTGCTCGCAACTGAAGAGTTCAAAGACTCAATTCAGCTGCGAAGAGGGTGAGATTAAGATGTGAGGAGGATGAGTATGCCAAAACGCGCGAGGTTCGTGTTGCTCAGAAAAATACTGGAGCAACTGCGCTGGCGTTTGACCTGATCATGCTTTGTGATCGAGATTTGGGTTGGATGTCCCGTGAACGGGAGGATGCACGTAGACCATGTTCGTATGTGGTCACAGGTGCGAGTGTCTGTAGCTGTGCGTACGTGCCTTTAGGCGAGGGTGGGCAGCCGTGTGAGGCGAGGGACGAGACGATCGCTGCGTAGGCATTGGAGACGCTCATCGTGTTGTTGTATAGTAACGGGAGTGGTAGTGCAGTAAGAGACAAGTACTGGTGCGTCTGAGGCCTGGGGGGTGAGTCTGCGCTGAGAGGTGGGTTGAGGAGATCAGCCTTCGCATCCAACAGTCACTCTTATGTATCATGGCTGCATCGCATCTCCCCGATGTCGGTACCGCTAGAAGGATGAGAAGTTGAGCTGGCGGCAGTTCGAAAGATGGACAAGACGCTCAGGAAGGTGGCAGTGCATCATGGCAGGTACCCGCCCGCGCGTCTGAACGTTTCGTAAGGAGTGTCTTACAACAAAAGCAGGAGACTTTTCAGGACGCCGAGTACACGCCCAACCGGCGGCTGGTCGACAATCGCAAGACACCCCAGGTGACTGTACAGCTGTCCAGTACACGGTAATGGTATGATTGGTCAGACCAAGTCGACAGCCAGGATGCCGTTCATAGAAGACAGATAGATCTCGGGTGTCCCTTTGGTACGAAGGTCTGTAGGAACTTCTACAGTTTTTGTCCTATCCCGGTCGGGATCGTTCTCGTGGTAGAAGTACGCTCGGCGGGGCAAACTACTATCCCGCGGGCCATAGATATAGATTGAGGGACAACATGAGGACATTGTGATGGTGGAAGTTGGCTAGCGAGTGGAGGTGTGAATAACTTGAACGGATTTTGCGGGTCGAACAAACCAAAGGCATTGTCGCCGGTGTACGGTCGCGGGATCAAAATCCTTAGCTTATAATAGGCGCCCTACACAGTCACGGAGGCTCTCCTAGACTCTCTTGTCTCTGACGCTTTAGTGAGTGTTAATTCTCACAGGACTCTCAAATTGGGCCTTGCAGGGTCGCCCGATGAGTCGGGAGAAGAGGAAGTTAACGGCGCTTGGAATGGTCTCCTTAGAGCAACGTGCCGATGACTCACCGCAACCCCTTGGTTTTGCCACTCTCTGGCCTTTATGTTTCCGAAATAAGTGATGGAAAGTCTGATGCTGCTGGACCGTTGTGACGCTCTGGAGGAGCTCATAAGGGCCTACCATTACGCCAGGAACAGTCATACCATGCCAACGGCTGAGCAAACAAATAATGTATCACGCAGTCGAAAGAGATGCAATATATCATCAGCTACACAAACGACTCGGATGTTCACGTCCCTTTGCATCATACAATCATCATAGGTATGTCTCGACCTCAAGTCCGCGTTGATGCCTATCATATTTCTACTGCCGTGTCGTAGCCTACGGATTCGCACATGTACACCTGGCTGGGAAAGCTTGAGCCGATCTATGGCAGCCCAGAAACCCACCCCCTTCAGTAGCCTTCGGTCCGCAATCCTTTGCGAGAAGCTAGCCAGCGTCTTCATAGCTCCGTTAGAGCCGGAGAATAGACACCAACGATTGTTGTGGTTTCGCAGCGTTCAATTGAACTTGAGAGCCCGAACACAGTCTGAGACTAGTAGCCGCCGGAAATCAGGGTCAATCTCTTTGAGCCTGCCGAATGTGATCACAGCCTACCAGTGAGATAATACTGCTATGTTCTGCGCATTCATCCAGATTCATCCACAGCACTCCCACTGGCATCCGTCACTGTAGTAGATTAATCACAGATTTGGAAACAAGTCAGCGAACCGTCAGCCAGTGACTTGGATATGGATCCGCTGCTAATAATTTAACACTTGTGTTGTACACTGCACCTCGGTTCGCATCTCTCATGAAGCAAAGACAGCCCACTGATTCTCCCCACGACCGCCAGAGCCGTCGTGGTTCCGAACGTCAGCAAAATGGCCCCTTACTGTCCATTGCTGACTTCTACACGACTAGATTTTCAGGCCCGACCGGCATAGCTCATTGTTTACGGGCTCAGGAAAGCAAGCGGAACAATATGTACCAGCCTAAGCCATCCTGCCATATCACGTAAAGACACGTGGGGTTCCTTATCAGGTATGTTCTCGGAGCCTTACGGACACTTACCTTATTCAGCTACATGAAGTGTTATGATCGACATTACCTCATTTGGAATGCGGATTACTCAGGTACGAACGGTCTCACCCGCTCTCACATCTTCCACATTGTAAGCTGAACTAGGAGCAAGAATTCCGAATCGGAGCGTATGTATAATGCACTAGCCTCGTATAAAATTGTTGGGGCTGAAGGTGGTACTCACCAATCTCAACAGTTTGAATCTCTTCACATCGCTCTCTCAAATTAACTCACTTCAAGTTGTTGCAAACGACATGCCTTCAATGCAAGCCGTGATTATCAAAGATGGAAAGGGGCCAATTGAGAACTTGTACATCGGGGAAATCGAGAAACCTGTGCCAGGCCACGGAGAGGTTCTTGTCAAGGTATCACGACCACGCCCGGATTTACCGTCGTTTCATAGTTTTGATTTGATTGTTGCGCTAGATCAAGGCGTTTGGCTTAAATCGTATGGACATATACCAGCGCGAAGGGAAGTACCCATTACCTCCAGGCGCCCCTGAAACCCTCGGGGTCGAGTTTTCTGGGACAATCGCCGAGGTCGGACAAGCGTGCAATCCAATGTGGAAGGAGGGAGACGAAGTAATTGGTCTCGCTAGCGGAGTAAGTGCGTCGAAAGCATCTTATGCCGCTCTGCTAATACACCATACCGCAGGGAGCGTACGCCGAATATATCCTTGTGCGCCAGACCAATCTCATGAGAAAGCCGCCGCACTTGTCTTGGATCGAGGCGGCAAGCATTCCAGAGAACTTCCTGACAGGTCGGGTCTGAAAATCTAAGTTGTATAATTAAAACTCACCGAGATCCTGGTCCCGCACATAGCTTACCAAGCTCTAGTGCCGATCGCCCAGGTGAAGAAGGGTGACGATGTGCTCATTCATGCTGGCGCTTCTGGCGTAGGAATAGCCGCTATCCAGCTAGCTCGCCTGTATGGCGCGTAAGTTTGATACACCAAATAAATCCCCGACATGTTTCTGACCTAACACCCCTGGAAACTGCAGTAACACAATCACCGCAACGACATCTACACAAGAGAAGATCGACTTTGTCCTAAAAATGCCGAATGGTGCGACGCACGGTGTCAACTACAAAACGCAGGACTTTGCGGAGGAAGTCAGCAAGATAACGAACGGAAAGGGTGTGGATGTCGTTATCGACTTCGTTGGCCAGAGCCATTGGCACAAGAATATCGCCGCCCTCGCCAAGGATGGCCGAATGACACTTCTTGCTTTCATGAGTGGTAAATCTTACTCCTGTTATCAGTGCGTAAGTGGCTGAAAAGCAGCGTGTCCATTTAGGAAGTGTTATTAAAGAAGTGGACATCGGTCCAATTCTCTACAAGCGTCTGCACATCGAGGGCTCTACACTTCGCAGCCGCTCGAACGAGTACCAGGCTGATCTGATCGCCAAGTACGCATCTCCCCCGCGTTGATGGGACGGTCTGGAATATATTGACGCTTATGCTGTCCTCAGGTTCCAGAAAGACGTAGTGGATGAAATTACGGGCAGCGAAGGTCATGGGAAACTCCGCACATACATCCACGAGGTGTACCCCTGGCAGAAGATCCAGGAAGCTCACAGGGCCATGCAGAGCGATTCGAACGCGTCAGTAGTGCTTTCTCCGTTTCACACAACTTAGATCCTGATTTCTTTTCCCATACACCTGCAGCGGAAAACTCATCATGACGATCTGCTAAGATGGGCCAGGCTGTGGGGAGAAACTTTAACGACCCTGACATGCGATGTACTATACAAATTTCGCGAAGTTCCGTGAACAGTAAGAATGCACAGTATGCGCCACAGTATGCGTAGTTTCTCTACGGCCTAAACTGAATCCATTTGGTTGTCATGGATTCTAGGAAGTGAACTTTGACCGCAGGTGATTTCAAGTCGAGAACCGAACTTGAAATTATCTCCATAATGATGACAGCCAGCAAGATGACCAATAATGAATATAATGAACATTCGACGAATAAACTTAATCTTACACTTCCGATGCTCGTGGCGGCGAGAATGAAGAAGATCCTATACCGTTCCCCGGGTCGGCACACCGACATAACCGCGGCATCGGTCCTTCATATCCAACTTGAACCTCTACATATAGCCTCAATTTTCGGACAACCGCAGATAATCACTAAAATAGCCCCAACGCATCAGCTCCATGTGCTTATTGCTGATATACCCCTGGCCGCGCAGATGCGAAAACCGTGTGGGATATTTGGAACACTTTAGGACGACGATGTTCCCAGACAAAAGTCATTAGGAGGCTGATTTATATGTTCGCAGTCAACGCTACATTTTACACGAACACCGACGGGACCGCAGGCGTGCATGCCATTTAACAACTACTACATTTCCCAGCTGATTCCCACGATCGAGATGGGTATCATGCTTGGTCGTGGCATATGCGTGATTTTATGCTAAGCTTGCCATACTCGACCCATCTGAGGCAGAATGGAGTAACAGTTTGGTAAGGTAGTTGATCCCGAATCTCCCGGGCACCGCGGAACTCCTGGTAGCCCATCGTTTAAATCAGATGTGAATGCTTCTCGCATTACATCCTATCATGTAGCCGGACCATGTCCAGTCATCTACTAGTTGCAAGACTCGATGAGATAAATTATGCTTCTGGTTGAATTATCTTGTGCGATGTTGAGCAGACGGAGCCGAGCGCTCTATCCCAATACGGTTTGTAGGACCCAGCTCGGAGCCTCTGGTGTTATTTAATTGAAGCACCAGGAAGCACCTCACTAGGGCGCGATCAATGATACAGGCACGGGGAAGACATAGATACGTGACGCACGACAATATTGTGCCGAAGAAGAAATGGACCCGGTCCTCTGTCATGGCGACGCACTCGTATTAGTGCGAGGAAGCCTACGTACATCCACATCTTTCCGGGCGCTTTCCCGCAATTGAAGTAAATAACGACCAAAGTAACACAGTGGCACAAGCGCGAGATGTTGGTGTCGTACGGCCGCACAGGCAGCATGGTGTATTTCCGCGCCTGCAAAGAAAGATCATAGGAATAGCTGAGTAGATCGAAACAGACCAACAATAAACGGGCAATCTCCATTTTCCTGATTTCTGATTTCAAGGCTCCAGGTTGTATGTTCTTACCAGCCTGTATGGCGGACCCAACCGATGCGTCAAGATCGAGTCATTAGGTTGTGTTGATCAATCACATACCACTTGTGCCAAAGGCAGGTCGTATGTACATCTAGGACTCTTGATGGTCACGGAAGTAGGCGGACGGGCTTCGTCCTAGTGGAAAAGGTACATACCTTCGCCTTCAATCAACCTCCCTTTGTGACTGCCTTGGAAGGTGGAACAATGCATCATTTTGACAAGCTCCCGAAAAGCTTACCGTGCTTGCTGCGGTAGGGTTACGGGTTGCTCAGTGGCATGCACCGATTAAGAGGCCCACTGTCAAAGAAAAAATTCAAGTCAGTTTTGCACTGACAGCCATTCGGCGAACTTTCTATGAACGCTATACGATTTCGCCTAATTTACTTACCGGGTGACACAAGGGCACGGGGATGACACGCCAAATCTAGCATGACCCACGGCCATAATAGACGTGAACACCGCATATGGGGTGAGCTCCAAAATTCCAGCGATTTGTTTTGCAACACTTCGCCCTGAAACTGTTGCACACCGCTTCTTGTTCTCATACCACCACCATCTCCCTTAGGCGCCGGACTCGTTTTCGCCTTCCCCTCCCCTTCCCTCCCTCGTTTCCACTCTTCTCCCCTTGCTTTGTGCGAACACCACTCGCGACCATGCCTGTCGAACGTCAGTCGTCAGTAGAGATCGCTAAGAATGCTCGTGAGGCAGCAACGGCGCGGCCAATCGAAAGATCGAACTCTGGCAGGACTACTGCCAAGGTACCGGCCTCAAGGCCAGTATCTGAGAGGGCGGTAGTCCCTAGTAGCATACCCAGCGAGAATGTGCTGCTTGCAGCGCAGACTCAACCCCTCCCTCCGTCTCCCTCTCCTTCCTTCCCTTTCGGTTCGAGAGAGCCCACCCCTACCCCTACCGGGGAACCCAGCAAGTGGGATGCGCCCGTGGCGCTCCCGGCTGAATTTGACCCTGTCACTGAGACTGCCACTTCGGCGGAATCGGGAAAGAATAAGGCGCCTGAGGCCATGGATGACTCCCTGGATTTCGGAGGCCGCACTGGCGTGCCGGACGAATCCACGGAGGACTCATACACTGCGGAGGACGAGGTGGCCGGGGAACTCCCTCGGTCGATCTTCCGCAACCAAGATGCACACATTTGGGCTCAACTCCGTGCGGTGAGGTTTGCCCTAGGTGAAATAGCGGAGTTCTTCGGATCCTCCGACTTCCTGGAGTACCTCGCGGCAACCGACGTGTTGCCCAAAGACATCATAAACAATATGAAGTCGGTCTCGCCGGCTCTTGGCCTGGCCAACGAGCGCTTCCTTGCCGTTGTTGGCGAGGAAGCCAGGTCCATCATTCCCCTCAAACTCCGCTCCCACACGCAGGAGCGGCTGATCAAGTCCCTCGAGGCAGACAAGGCCGAACTACAGCGCCAAGTCGCCCACCTCCTCCCCCTGACCCAGGGGAACACGTCCACAGAACGCGAAATGTCTGTGGACACTATCTTCGGTGACGACAGGCTCCGTCAGGAGCTTCTCCAATGCCAACAGGCCCTTTCTGCGGCCAACACGACGATCGCCTCGCTCCAAAGAGAGGTGGTCAGCGTCACATC